>PPLV02000009.1:547500-553621 GCA_003706635.2 Ambrosiozyma maleeae (nom. inval.)
AAAAGAAACACCACCCGATCCCTAGTCGGCATAGTTTATGGTTAAGACTACGACGGTATCTGATCATCTTCGATCCCCTAACTTTCGTTCTTGATTAATGAAAACGTCCTTGGCAAATGCTTTCGCAGTAGTTAGTCTTCAGTAAATCCAAGAATTTCACCTCTGACAACTGAATACTGATGCCCCCGACCGTCCCTATTAATCATTACGATGGTCCTAGAAACCAACAAAATAGAACCATAACGTCCTATTTCATTATTCCATGCTAATATATTCGAGCAAAGGCCTGCTTTGAACACTCTAATTTTTTCAAAGTAAAAGTCCTGGTTTGCCAACACAAAAGTGAAGGTTAGCCAGAAGGAAAGGCCCGGTTGAATCCAGTACATGCAAAAAGCAGACCGGTCAACCAGACCCAAAGTTCAACTACGAGCTTTTTAACTGCAACAACTTTAATATACGCTACTGGAGCTGGAATTACCGCGGCTGCTGGCACCAGACTTGCCCTCCAATTGTTCCTCGTTAAGGTATTTACATTGTACTCATTCCAATTACAAGACCCGAAAGGGCCCTGTATCGTTATATATTGTCACTACCTCCCTGTGTCAGGATTGGGTAATTTGCGCGCCTGCTGCCTTCCTTGGATGTGGTAGCCGTTTCTCAGGCTCCCTCTCCGGAATCGAACCCTTATTCCCCGTTACCCGTGAAAACCATGGTAGGCCACTATCCTACCATCGAAAGTTGATAGGGCAGAAATTTGAATGAACCAGCTCCAGCACAAGGCCATGAGCTTCGAAAAGTTATTATGAATCATCAAAGAGCCCGAAGGCATTGATTTTTTATCTAATAAATACACCTCTTCCAGAAGTCGAGGCTGTACGCAAGTATTAGTTCTAGAATTACCACGGTTATCCATGTAGTAAAGGAACTATCAAATAAACGATAACTGATTTAATGAGCCATTCGCAGTTTCACTGTATAAATTGCTTATACTTAGACATGCATGGCTTAATCTTTGAGACAAGCATATGACTACTGGCAGGATCAACCAGATAACTATCGGATCTTGCAAACAAGTTGCAAGACACGCCCCAGATACTAGCTTCCCGAAGGACGCCAGACCCAAGAGCTGCAGATACTTAATCAGAGTTGACAATCAAAATCAAAAGATTTTAATCGGTAGCTGCCCACCGCTGTAGTTGTTTTACCAACTACAACAGAAGCAAACTACATCCATATAGCCCTCTTTGATTTCTCCTGGAGCAATTTCCGCAAAACACGCTGACTTCTATCGAAGCCACCGCTTTTACATCGTTGTCCTGGAAGGAAGTTACTAGCAAAAGAATCAACGTTGTGACACGGCTATTCTTTGCAGCAGACTCCCAAGTTCGTCTTTAGTAGAATTCTTGCCATAGGCTAGTAATCCACCAAATCCATCAGCGCTCACACACAGAAATAGTTAGAAATCTGATATGAGTCTGTTCAGGCTACCTGGAAAATACAGGATCACCCATGTCGTGTTAGCCTTGACAGGAAGCAGATCTGACGATCACAACTTCACTGTCTCCACTAAACGACGAGGCCTTCAAGCAACACCGTGAAGTATTGCCTTCCAGTCTATAGCACCCGGTGTCGAAGTACTTAAACTTCTTCCCGAATTCTATAAACTGTTTTATGCTTTCGCATGAAGATGCAAGCTGATTTTCGGGCGCAAGTCCATGCTCGTACTGTTTTTTTATTCGATCTTCATTCCTTTTTGGCTATACTTCTATTTCTGATGTACATTCTATCATCATTCCCCATTATCTCAATTTCAAAATTACGATGCGCGCTTTATTATTGAATCTCTTCACCTTTCTCATCTCCATTCTGCTTCCCCATAGCTATTTTCAATCCACATACCTCGCCAAAGCGCAAGGAATATACAAAAAGTCTCCCACCCTCCTTTCACTGCCATTCCAAAAGCTTTCCTTAATCTTTTATGCTGCATATCAATGCCAGTCCAGCCCTTGCCTTTTATTTGCACTTATTCTACTTCTAACCCCCTTCTTTTGCTATTTAAGTCCAAATCTTAGCATATTCATCTTTCTTTTATTCATATTCAACATCCTTTTATTCATTTAAATAAAACAAAAACAACAAAAACACTAACAAAATATATTTTCCATCCCTCTACTCCCACATACATGTTTGTTTTATTTTCTCTTTTTACACTACCCATTTAGCTTAGCACTTTGGCGATTAATATCACTTTGTTGCCCCCTGGCTGTTGCCCTACTAAATAGCCCTTTTTGCCTTGATATGCCATGGTTTTTAACAATATGTATCATTCAGCTGGGCATCTACACATTCAATTCTATATAGTTCGCGAAATTTCATAAGTTTTCGGTTGCGGCCATATCTAGCAGAAAGCACCGTTTCCCGTCCGATCAACTGTAGTTAAGCTGCTAAGAGCCTGACCGAGTAGTGTAGTGGGAGACCATACGCGAAACTCAGGTGCTGCAATCTTTTTTTTAGGCTTCGAACCCAAGTTGCGCACTTTTTTTTTTTAAAAAAAAAAAAAAATCCCTGGAATTTTTTCTCATCTCTACCCTGGTTTTGCCTTGATCTATATAAAGACCCCTGTGCCCCCTCACTTTTTCTTCAAATCTCATTATGCACAACTACTCTGCTGCCCTTATTTGTTACTTGCAAAACATTCCTTGATACTATGCTCTTGGCGCTATGCTTTTGACACTATGTCCTTGACCTCATGTCCTTGACCTCACGATTTCCTGCCCAACTGAAGGCCTCGTAGCGTCTGGTCTATGCCGTCCACTTTCCCACTTCCTGTGCTCATAGCCTCCCATACATAGCATACATGCCCGGTATTCTCGGTGGTCCCCGTAGTTCCTGTAGCCCGTAGCTCCCGTAGCCTGTAGTTCCCGTAAATCCCACCACGGTACACAATCCATAATAAGGATAAAATCGCTGTTTCAACGGCATGCTTCCAATGTTTTGCGTGTACTACTCACTCCACATTACAGAATTCACCCATATTCTTGCTAATATACCATACATTTATCTGTCTTTTTGCCAATTCCACTTCTCCATTCCTTCCAAATATCTCTTTATTACTATGGTGTTAACTATGAAACAGAAATTTTCGCAAATTTGCAACAAATGGTTGTATATTAAATCTCTCCTCCAGCTTTCTGCTAACTAAAATTCTCAGCAAACTTCCAAAAAATGAAATAAAAACACAAACAAACACTACCATTACTATATAAACTCTACAATTTCAAATACAACCAGCAATACTTGGTACATACACGACCTCAGCTTCAAAAATAAAAATCTCCTCTAAAGAATACCCAGTACCTACTGGATATATCCCTTAGGGGAGATTGTGTTGTGTAACACAAACAAATCAGACAACTGAGGCTTAATCTCAGCAGATCGTAACAACAAGGCTACTCTACTGCTTACAATACCCCGTTGTACATTTAAGTCGTATGCAAAGGATTTATCCTCGCGCATAATGACATTGCTATACACCGGTAAGCACTTAAAACCTTTCCGTTAAAAGCACCATTACCGGCCTGCTATTAAAAAATAGAATTTCGGACCAATTGAATAATAAAAATATTGCATGTCCGCAAAAAAGTAAAGCAGTGCGTAAAACAGGGTTCGAACCTGCGACTTCTCACGAAGAGTAGATCTTGAGTCTACCGCCTTAGACCACTCGGCCATTTACGCTTACTTATATAAGTTTTAGAAATGAATGAACACAAAGAGTGACGTGAAGGAACATTACAAGGGTGGTTTGAAACCTATATAAATCCTAAATTGAAGGCTGAAAAACCGCAAGTGTTATTGGCTGGTGAATTTTAATTAAATAGTTGCTTTTGATAATTATTACTCATCAAAAATGTTTTGTGTTTTGGTTGGATAACTATAATAATTTTTCACATTTATTTAAGACTTTGAAAAACAAAAGTAATAAATGGAGGTGTGGTGTGACATGTTTTAGGGTAAGCATATACTGCTTATTATTGTATCATGGTACTGATTGTAGGTTTTTTTGTTCCAAATATGCTATCATTTTAGGTTCCTATTATTGTTTCTCCGAATGCTTAACAAATATCATGCAGGACAAATATCAAGCAAAATTAAAATGTATCGCAATATTGTAAAGGAATGATACATACTCCAGGCGGAATGTTAAAATATAGATCATTATTGTGTACCCAGATTTTAACCGTGAGAAAACAGTACGAACAGATAGATATGTGGGAAAAAAGAAGGAAGGAGAAAGATAAGGTAATTCAACTATAATGAATACTCCACAGTATTGGCTATTCAGCCACACCCACAAATTCATATTTAAACACACCTTAACAGTGTGACTTAAACTCTGATAAAAAAAACGTAACGCTAAACTTACAATTTCCAGGGAAGCACCTTGAGTGTCGATAAATTGTTTAAGTTGGTTAATAATAATAAAATAATCAGTGGTGATTTTAATCGACTAATTAAAATTATACAATATAAATAGTGGCATATATTATTATATAGTTAATTAAATCTTCGTCGTAACAATGTCGATAATAAGGTAGGTTATAATAAAATAAATAGTGGATTAATTGATTAAAGTAATTATTATAAACATATATAAAGGTTTACGTAATTTGGAAAAGTTGGCTTGATGCCACTTATATGGTTCATATTGGTAGCCAATCCCAGATGCTTTTTTTTGGAACAAAAATTTTAGCTGCTTTGCTTCACATCTCAAAACTCCAACAGAAGCTCAGCGTTCGTCTATTAACGAATTGGAATAGGATGAAACGAAAACTTTCATCTCTTCCTGAAGTAGTTTTATTGTGGCCAGCATCTATAAAAAGTATCGGAAGGCACTTGGCTTGATGAAAGGGTCTTCGTTATTTTCTCTTTTTCCCTTTTCCCTATTTTAGACTAAATTATGGTATAAATATTACAAAGAAAACATAAAAAAACCTCAACTTTTAGCCGTGGATATATGAGAATTAATATTTGTCTAATCATTCCATATCTTTATACGGTTCATTTAAAGTTGTCTAACGTGCAATGATGTATGTTGAAATAAAAAAACTTTGGGAAGAAAAACAATTGAGCAGTTCAAAAAGGAAAGCATCTGCTCTAAAAAAAATTGTCAAGACTGGCTATCAATATAAACTATAAATAGATGTTGAAATAAATTAATTCCCGGCTGTAAAAATGTCCATAATAGTGTAGTGATAAAATAGATACTGGATTGATGAATTAATTTTTTTTATATATATACAGGTTTAGGTAAGTTGGGAAAGTTGGTAAGGCGGGGATTTGGGGAATTTGGGAAAGTTGGTAAGGTGGGGATTTGCTACTTATAATACATATTGGTAGCCAGTCTCTAGATGCCTTTCTTTTTAAAATATTCCATATGCTTTTTCTTCCTAGAATATTTCTGATGCTTCGCTTCACATCTCAACAGTAGCAATCAGCATCCCAACTTTCTCTACCTAACAAAACCTTTCGATAAATCATATATAACGTTTACTTGATTTAGTTGTAAATTCGATATTTATTTTATCACCTTACTGATCGAAATTGCTACAACGAGGATTAATTTCCTTCAACAGTTTGTTTAGAGAGTGAACGAGCACTCGGTGTAAAACCTCAGCCATAGGTGGAAGTGAGGTTCCAACAGTGTTATACCCGCACGTGATAGGCACGGCAAGAACCACCTGAGGAGGTGTCATTTGTTTAAGTAAACTCGTCCTAGTTATAAAAGTGTCCATAATAAAGTAGAATTAACAAAAATAAAAATTGGAAGATTTATGTAGGTTGGGAAATTTGGTAAAATGGGATTTTGATGTTACTTACATAGCTCATATTGGTAGATAACTCAAGATGCTTTCCTTCCACAATGTTTCAAATGCTTTTCCAATGTGTTTTAGATGCTTTGCTTCACATCTCAACACCTCATCAGAAGCCCAGCATCGCATTAAACTGACATACCAAGCATGTCCCTAAACTTTGCAAACTTCAACTTAACAAGAAGAGCCTTAGTCAGCATATCTGTTATGTTTTCATGAGTGGACACAGACTGTAGATCAATCGTTGTGCC